>JNDP01001362.1:0-24330 GCA_000696975.1 Apophysomyces trapeziformis B9324
CCTTTTCGCTATCAAGCCATGGTTTCCTTCAAGTCCTACCCTCTACTCTTCCTCGTAGCTGCGACTTCTATGCTTGTAAGCAGCTCTACTGCCGTTCCGGTCCAAGAAGCCTCCACCGCCTTTCCAGTTCAGGAAGTTTCCTCTACCCTTCCATTCCATGTTGAGAAGCGCTGCGATCCTTGGGAGGAACCCGATTGCAATCCTTGGGCAGAAGATTAATCAGTCACACGATTCCATCAAGACCGGGATTCATTATTTGCATTGGCAGATTCTCTCCTGGAAAGGTAGCTACGCATTGAAATCTACCTGAAGAGATATATTCAATTCTTTTCTCTAATTAAACATTAAACAATATTTTTGTTTGTTTCAAGTATTTTAATATGGTGCAGTTGTTTGGTCTTCTAGTAGTAGCAAAACTCATATCCCGCATTTGTCACATATATATTATGAGAATAACATCCTCAATCAAATGCCTAGATAACCAGCAAAGGACTTCTGAAATGAGATGAAAGGTGTACTTCGGTCAATGCTCCGCTCTAACTTGAATTGACAAGGAATCAAGAAAAACTGTTACCTTCTTCTGTTTCCCGGGTAGAAACACTGTTGTATCGAGCTGAAAATGTTCAACGGTATCACGAACGCCGAGTCATCCTTTCTTTTTCTTGTTAATCTCCTTTATCAAAAAGATGCGAGTAGAAAGTTGACCTTGGCAGGGAGAGAGTTATCTGTGTATTCAATGGCATGAAGGAAGGTCATTATGTGTCCTTGCATGTAACTGGAACTTCTCAACGTGGTCTTATACCAGATGGCCACTTGGGCTATGCGGTCAGTTGTCCTCGGCGATGGCAAGTGCTACATTATAATGAATGGAAAGCAAATTAAAGTATATGGTCAGGTCTTTGACCTTGATATCACGGGTGAATCAATCACAGGTAGCCCTACCATCTTGCTTAAAGGACAGAACAAGGTCGCAGTCGGTGGTCGCTGTCTTGCCTAGGCAAAGATCAGCACGGAGGAGGTGGGTGCCGTGGCGCCCTCCTTTACCACTCTTTGTCAGTTGCTGAGGCGGATTCTTCAAGAACAAGTGTTTTTGTGGACGGTACGAACATGGAAGAATTGTGACGGATGATCGCGGAGCAAGGACAGAAAGCGTGAGAGTAGGAGCGCGGTGACCGTGCTTGGCACAGGTAATTCTTAATTTAGTTGTATTTGCATATCTCTTTTTTAAAGGTCACTTATTTATTAGTTTTTGAGATCATCATATGACTTTTTTTTGTATATGCAACTTAGGGAATAAAGAGATGGAGGGCAATTGAAAAGAAGGTCATGATAATGTCAATTGGGAAGTTGTGAGACTGTAGTGCGACTAAACCATGATTAGTATACAGGGCTCAAAGTATGACATGTCTACTTGGAAATCAACCTTGCTTCCACTATTTGAAAATGTTTTACATGAATTATGACATCCAAACTAGATTTAGGATGGGCAAGGTGTCCCTGCGCTATTAATAAGGAAGACTCAGCTGAAAGCTTGGAAAAAAATATAATACAATAACGTTGGGTTTCCTTTTCTTTTTTTGGTTTTCAATTTTGTCTTCGCTTTGTCAAAGTAGAGTGAATACAAAAACAGATGCTTTGAGATTGAGCGACGGTAACTCAATAAAAAGAGATAAACCCTTTTCTTCCTTATAGCACCCTATGTCCTTTTTGTTATGATACCGTCTTGCTATTGCTTTTTTAAGTGTCGTATTCTTTACGGCATGAATGGCCGTTTCAGTCTATATCATATGATGTTTTCCTGGTTTGAGAGATAAAAGAGTGATTGGGATAAACTCAGTTTCAAGAGGCGAACGAGGATTTGTATATCAAAGGGAATCTGACAACTTTCTCACCTGTTTCATTCTTTTTTTCCCTCTTCTTTCCGTACTTTGTTATTAAGCTAAATGAGCGCTTAAATTATATTGCCACGTAAACATAGATAATCTATTTGTGTCGACAGCCAAGATATACAATGCATCATGTCTCGAAAACAAGAAAATGCTTAAACCAAAATGTTAACAAACAATTCGGAAGGCAGAATAAGTGGGGGTGTTTGATGAGTGGAATCTATGGATGGAGCAGAGTAAAATGCTTGAGGTACGGTGGATCGTGAGATGGGGTCGCAGGACCGTGGGACTTTATCAGAGGAATGTGCCGTTGGTCTTACAAACCTTTGCAGTACACCAATACATCGGATAGAAAATTTGGCCTGGCAGGAGAAGGACTCCTATGTTGCTGATTTGAGTCACAAGATGGAAAGTTTCCACCTTAGGATGGTATTCTTCATCAATGGACTAGCATACCAATCGTTTTGTAACACTGCACTTTGACCCATCCAATGGAGATGTAAGCAAACGCAGCAGTCGATCAGAAAATTGAAACTATCCATAATACAAAGGAGTGAGAAAAGAGCGAGCGGACATTGACGTCACGTCGGAGAAGCAAGGAGGCAGAAGACCGTATCAAGAAAGAAAATACACATGGCATTCCCAGAACAATAACCGGAAAGTAGGTCTTCAGTAAGGATGACATTGGCTACTGAATGACCATAAAATGGACGACGGTTAAATTTCTGTGAGATTTTTCTTCACTTTTTCCTTTTTACTTTTCCTTTTAGCTAAGAATGTTAATTACGACTTGGTTTACAATTGAAATAGTCATAATTTGGCGTATAAATGTAGAAAGAAACGAATTGCACATGACGTTGAGTGGGTGTCAAGAAAATCTACCACATGTCAATGCTTTGGTATGTGGCTTATTCCGTGTGAAGAGAGGTAATGGAAAAAAATAAAATAGCAAATTACATTAGTAATTACTGTACTATCTAGGCCGGTTCACCGTCTCGGCGTGGGCAAATGCATGCAATCGCATTAATATAACGTTCTCGGGAACGTCAACCCTGATCCGAGAAGGAGGGGATGAGATCGAAAACGGGGCGCAATTTCCAACCGCTACAAGGAATAGCGCCTGTAACCAATCGTTGGAAGAAATAGCCGTAATAACATGCCCAATGGAAGAAATACTAAGAAGCATTTTATAGCTCGAGCATACCATATATCTTGGATTTGGGGATAATAATCCGGATTTTTTTATAGGAAGACTACTGGCTCGCACTATATTTATTATCCGACACTTGTCATACTGAGTGTCGAGCAGACGAGAAATCATAGGAAGAGAACGGTTATATAGGAAACGGAGCTGAGAAGAAACAGGGAAGAAAAGGATAAAGGAAGAAGGGTAAAGATACAATGAAAGTTTTGTTCAGCAGGATATTTTATGCTGTAGGAGACGATTCCAGATATTGTTGCGTCCTGTATAGGGAATGGAAAAGTGTCAAAATCACTTCCGTTTGGCGGCAGTTTTTATCAAATGAAGTACAAAATGAAGCTAAACGAGGTGATATCAAAACTTTTACAAGCAATCAGAAAACCGTCAGAGCTTGTTGAAATGAGGTGTAACAAATGCTTGTTTTCAACCGAATTAAACCAATGTCGCAGCTTACCAGAATTCATAACTGAAGAAGATACGGAAAGGGTGTTTTGGGGGATACATATCAAAGGCATGCACAAAGAGGATGAAAACGCGAAGGCGAATTTTATACCACATGTATGTGCCACTTAACTCATGCGCAGTCGTTATTAACAATAATGTACGGTATTGCTATGACGGACGCAACACGCTGCAATAGCAAATGAATCTATTAAACAAAGAAAGCGGTTTTGTGGAACTCAAGTGGATTATTTGCTCACAATTTGGGAGTCGTTGCTGCAGAACAATCTCCTTCGTAGAGTCTGTTGTTAGCTTGAAATAGTCAGTAGTAAGGAAGCCCTTGATATGCACACTGTTACTCATACCTACCTGTTAGGGTCGGCCAATCAACCTAGTCATTACTGCAAGCAAAGCCATCATCAATGAAGAGGAAAACAAGCTGATGTGGTTCAGGATCGATATCAGGCTAATATACGATGCTGTGTAGCTGAAATTGAATATCAGTACAGAGGAAACTGGTCCACCGAAAGCAAACATGAGAAAACCTTCAAATATTTTTTTTTGCATCTGATACTTCTTGTTGCAGGTAATTTTGACGTCGTTCTTCGTATGACTATGTGCCTTCTTAAACGTCTTCCTTACAATGGTTCCTCTTTGTGAAGTACATTCCGGAAATATCTCCTTGCGTATAAATCTTCTTGTATCTACGCAAATGATCACCGTTAATCCGGACTTTGAACTGGTATTATAAGTGATATATACTGCTGAAAAGTTTTGGTGAAGCAAAAAGATTACACTCACTGTTCGGATACTTTCTGCTACTTTTAATAAGCATCAATCACATAGTTCGTTATGAGCAGCAGCAATCTTTTATTTAAATGGTGATAATTTCTCTTTACATTCGTGGTTGCGGTATTGTGTAGAGAGATATCTGCCTTCAGATAAGAGGGATCAGTTAACAGATACAGAATGAAACAAAAAATAGCTTCATCGTCATAAGTCAGTGTCAGAATTCAGTTGAAATCATAGTAATCAGCTACTTCAACATTAGGCAGGTTACCAGAGCCTGAAGCTTCTAAAGTCCGGAATTAATGGTGGTCATTTACATAAATCGGATCATCTTGCTATGTCCCTTCGTGCGATCTTATGTCAAGGCCTTGCCATTAAATCGTGCTAAGGACCGTTTTCCTCCTTATTCCCTCCATGTCCTTACTTGGAAAATAGTCCTTTTTTTTTTAAGTGTTTTTCGTTTTCATAATAGATCTGTTGCAATGACTGGCGCATATCATAAATTAAAGGACGGATTAAAGGGTACAAGTGTGAACCATGATACGGAACACATTCTTCTACCTTGAAACAATACTAAACTTTATGGACGAATAACTTTGTAATCTCACTAAATAAAACACGGTAATAAGTTGTTTCTGGATATCACTACGCCTTTGAGATATTCTTGCGTGATTATAATAGTGTAGACTGTTGTCCAGGGGAAGGACAAACGTCGCTTTACAACTTTGTATGTTCTAATATGTATTTATTTAAGCATCATTCGTTCTACATTCTAGTCTGGCTTTCCATGAGCTTGTGCGAAGACCTTCCTTTCCTTTGTCTTTCAACGACACCGTCTTTCTTGATGCTTTGCAATTGTGTGTTGGCGGAAAAGCTCTTAGTGACTAGCGCAGTTCAAGCCGATTTTGGAACCGGGAAGGAATGTGCACGATGCTTCCATTTTCATTTCAAAACCACAGTCAAGTCCTCCTCTAGTACATCCAAGACCAACAACTCCTCCATTGGCACCGCGCACCAATGCGTCACAACACAAAGGGGTTTTTGCTGTCACAGGGTAGCTAAGCATAACAATAGCAGAGACGAGCAGACATAGCGGATAGTTGAGAGAAACCATGACGATGAGAATTCTGATATTATTAATTAGTACGTAGGAACATAGCGTTTGAGATAAGCCGAACAAAGTATTATGGCATTCCTATACTAACCGCAGTAAAGTAATGGAGCTGATGGATAGTGGGGTGATATACTATCTTGTAAGTGACGATTACAGAGAGAGAACACTGTCTCTTATATAGTTATTTGGAAGGCTTGGGGATATACTAATTCAGGAAGAAGTACTTCATTTATCGGATTTGATCGCTCCAGAGAAGTGTATGGGACAGGACATCAGGACATCATCCAAATCGTATGGTGCGTTCCTTTTAGATCCGATGATATTATATTATTTTAAACGCTCCTACGTTAAGTCCGAGACAACCCCCAGCTACTGGAACTACTTGCATAGATATCCAGCTCCGACGTCGATCATCAAAAAACTTATCATTAAAATTGCTTTGCAAGGAAATAGGTTACACGCATGTACCATTATATGCTGTGAAAAAGGTCCGATCGTAGTGCAACACGCCAGTTTTTAAACAGCGAAATTGCGCTGCATAAATGTGATAAGGTTCATTGGATCCGGTCTTTCTTTCTTGAATGACTGCATTATCAGTATATGAATTCAATAGTCCATAAGTAAAGTAGTTTGGAAATAATAACGTCACAGAGCCAAAAACAGGATTATGGCTCAGTAAGCTCTTTGACAACTTTCCTTGATAATAGATGATTTATCCGTGATCATTGCGCGATCCTTGTTTTTGCTACTCTTTTCTTTGCGTCAGCACAATCCATTTTGATCTGCAACATATTTCTTTTGTAACAGTAACAAATGTTGAAAAAAATATCTTCAAAACATTTACGAAGAGATTTTTCACACTCAGGTTATCTTCTGTTTTATCTATTGCAGACTTCATCGATATGTGTATCTTAATGTAACCATAGAAAACAAAGAGACTATCCTATTTTTGTAGTTTAAAGAAAAAACACACTATCTAGCAACTGACATCCAATATATTTCCGTAAAGCTTGTAAAATTGATATGTGGATGCTCTCTGATTGCCGTATGCGCTATCCATTATTTTAGATGCTGATAGCGGTCACGTAGTGCATCTCCATATTAGGCTATGCTTGTATGTACTGACGTGTTCTAAATTACTGTCCTCAGCTGCTAAATTTGGCAGAGAGCCAACAATTTCGAACTCGGATTACTTCTAATTTCCGTGAACAAGAATCAGTCTAGGTTCAATACATGCTTATAAAGCATGGTTTGTAATTAAAATGTATTTCTGATTTGGAATAATCGCTCGAAGATTAACCATCAGGTTGTTGAGTCAAGAAAGAATGCACCATATGCATAATTGGGATAAGCCTCGGATTTCTAGGTAACACTTATCTTTTTGTGCTACTTGATTTTCCTTTGAATGCTCTGAACTTTTCTTACCGGATTTTGTACTGCCCAAATGGATGTCTCAAAACACTTGATATTTGTTCTGCAGTTGGTACCCCTATACTACTGATGTCATCCTGCCCTTGGTTTCCTTTGTTCTATAGTGAATTAGTATCATAGATCCTTCTTTCATGTCAAACTGTTTTCGCGTGTTAAGTCACTTGAGGTTGGCCCATACTATCCTCAAGTATTATTTCCAATCTCCAGGAAGCGATAAAGTGCTGTAGCCAGACATTAAGCGAGAAAAAGTTAATATCGGCGGGCTTCCTGCATAATCACCGTCGCATTCCTGGTGTAATCTCGGCATTGATCCTCCTACGTTCCCAGCATAATGATGTCGTTAAGCTTTTTGGTGATTATTGTCATGTCTGATCTTTCGGTGACAGCTGAAGCTTTCCAAATTTAGGTATCAAGTATAATTCATATTTGCTCGAACTTGGCGCAAGCAAGGATGTGGAAAGAGTGGGATACCATAAAATCAAAGAGTGAGATAACGGATGTCTATGCATAAAAGCTGAACACTCCCTCTTGTTTTTTTGTGTCATATGCCTCTTTTTTCAACTTCCTTTCTCCCTTTATTCATTGTGTGCTTCATCATAAAACGGCAGTAGAGTATTAACAAAGCTGGCAAAATCTGTTTCCGGCTTTTTCCTTGGTTTGGATGACACAAGGATAAGAATCAATACCTCATTTAATGCCCCTACGATCAATGCAATCATTACTGACTCATTTGGAATAGGAAACGATCCCAAGACGGGAGGTCATTATCCATTTTTTTTGGCGTCCCAGCCTTTCTCTGCCACGTCTTAAGGTGAACCGTATCGTTATTCCCCAATCAAGGCGCCAACAATATCTTAAGCTGGTTTATTATGCCTGTAAGTGACAAACATTGTGTACTTGAAGCAAGCAGTTTGTTGACTGAGATTTTTTCTTTTTACCATTCAGCTCTTTGGCCGGCATAGCATTGCCGCTCAACTTTTATACATAACTCCATGCTGCCGGGATAGCACACGCATGTGAATACAAGTCCATTGGCGCTGGAATTTCGAGTTCGCCTGTAACAAGAAACTACGAGTAGAATAAATCAAAAACAGAATATGAAACCATACAGGCTTGGTGGTTGGGCATAAAAATTGCCGTCTTATTATTCTCATCCTTTTGCTGATCGTATATGTAAACGTCCACATATGACTCGGAATCTGGCTCGCCCGATATGTCCTACCCGATTTGGCCCACGGGTAAATGGGCCCGTCTTAGTGTCATAGGCCTAGTATACCAGGCTCCGGGATAAGATCTTGACCCAGCCCAGTTATGACCCGCCCGGTTAAGACACGCCCATTTCAAGCCGTAGTCCGTACGTAAAATTTGCAATCAGTTCGACCCGACGGCATGATACGTTCCGAGAATCCTCCCATTGACGTTGGCTATACGAAAGAGTGAAATCAAGGAACGACGACCGCATTGAATGGCCGACGATGATTGATTACTAGACGGATGAAGAAATGGAACTTGTAAGGACGAACAGGAGGAAAAGAAATTGAAAACAATCCTGCTGCCTTTTTCTACAGCAACTCTCCATGATGGAATATATGTGTCAGACGATGAAAACTAGAGTAGTACCAAAATTTGCTTGAATAAAGACACTGCATATGTAGCTTTTGCTACACCTTATTTTGAAATGAGTGAAAATGTTGAAGGAGGTCAAATGTCCAAATTAAGATGGCCACGCTTCCTACAAATACTGTCGTGCGTTTTATGCTTTTTATTCTCAATGAAGTATCCTCTTCAAGATTATCATAAGGTTTGATATTGGATCAGAAAATCACAGAATCCGATAGAGTGACGGGATAACTAGACCACATGCTGCTGCATCTCGGTTAAGAGCATACCCTTTCCAAGTCCCTGTCTTATATGTAACTTCAATGCCAGAAGTTGAACTCGTTCAGAAAAGTCACTAAGCCGCATTCTTGGTACCACTGTATGTCGATAAGTACAGGATAGTTATAATGGAGAAAAACAGCAGGGTTAAGCATACACTATAGTTCTATACGCTGATTTTCTGCATCAATCAATATAATCGATCAAGCATCACAGTTTAGTGCAATCATATCGGTTCTAAATTAAGTCGATAGCGAAGAAAGCTCTGGGAGAAACCAGTCAAGAGGTGCAGAGATAAAAAGTTAACTCCTAGCAAGGCGACATCGACCATTTTTTAAAGATGTTATAAAAATTTCTCAAGGCATAATGAGATGTTTACGGTAGTCACCGATATGGAGAAACTGCGACCCGTCGTTGAAGAGGTGAAAAGGAAGATTAGGAGAAGCAGAATCGATATCCGTACTCGTCATGACTAGGCTTTTATTTATTCATATGGCATATTAAGTTATCTTTCTCTAGCTCATTTGTATTTTTCTGTACGTATCACTTCTTTTGCATATCAAGACCGAGGAATAAATGGAGGGATGGTCATTAATGCTAATGTCAATGGGAAGTTGTAAGATTGTAGTGCGAATAAATCATGGTTTGTCTTCAAGCCTCAAGATATGACACCCATACTGAGGATCTATAATCCTCTCATTATTTGGAGAATGGTTTACGTGAGGATAATATCGATTTAGACTCGGGATGGGCAAGATGTCCTTGAGGTAGTAATAAAGAAAACCATATTGCACGCTTGGCAGTCGTAAGTTCATCAATATCGGGCATGTGGGGAAAGGGTCACAGACAATGGCATTCCTGTGTGACTATAGTTGGACCCGTGTAAATCTTCAAACCGACCCTGAGGTACGGTGATGCCATCTGAATTAAGCAAGTTCATTGTTCCCAAACTTAAAACGTTCAAAATTTTTCTTCCCTTTCCCATTTTGATACAACCGGAGGAGACTCGGATATGTATTATGTTGATTGTATGATTCCTTTCTGTTTGCATATTTCATTGCATGGATAGCCGCAGTATAGTACTATATTAACAAGAAAGACTTTTATACAGAATAGCTTCCTATAGTCAGTGTGTGTGAATGATAATGTCAAAATGAGCGACAACCCACATTCAGCCCTGAGTATAGGCCAGCCTTCATAGAAAGGTATGTTCATGCCATCTGGAACATAGATTTGTACCAAATTTAAATCAAGGCCACCTATGAGGCGTCGCTGCTGTTCAAGGCGTTTGTTCAGCTGCAGTTGCCTTTTACCCTTGAGCATACCCTCGATCCCTTCTGCTCTCTGTGTTACCCCTTGCTTTATCACCCTATGTCCTTTTCTGAATATCTTTTAACTTTTTCCAAGTCATCCCTCTTTTCTACGTGCCTTCAATGTTTTAGCGTCCCTCCGCTTTTTGAGTTAACCACCTGATTGTCGGAAGCCCCTTATTTTGGCCCTATGCAACCCCCTATTCTTACCCCTACTTCTCAAATGGTCGTGCATGTTATGCCACGGTTTTCTTCGGTTATTTGTTATTCCATTCGGCAAGTTTTTTTTAAGTGTGTCCCATTGATTCGGTTACTCTCTCCCTGCATTATTCTTTGCATACGTAAAATGACGTCTCATTTTACGTTGTTTCTTTTACGTTGTTTCTTTTACGGCCTTCAGGTGTATAAAAAGGATGCGCCTCCCAACATACTGCAGTGACACATATCTGAATCCTACGCCAAGACTACGGAGTCACTACAGCACTCTCAACAATTCACATCAACTACTGTAGAACTATTGCAAGCAGCCCCGCAAGAGCCACTAAACAATCGATCTCTCTCATAAGCCATTTATTGATCAGACTCTAGTAAGGCTACAGGTCAGGACTTTCACGATTATAAATTTACCCAAGAGTAACGCTACTTTCCAACTGACCTATTTTTTTCTATGTCTCTCTTCTATTAGATTGAAGAGATAGAGGATGTTGAGAATCCGCATACTTATCCCATTCCTGCCGATTTTACTTTTCCTTGCCGTTTCATGCATTGGTGCAGACATCCAGACTACAGGAGCAGGGTTGGACCTATCGTTGTCTGGGCTGGATCTTCAGTCTCATGGCATTGCTGCTTCTGCAGTGGGGGACGCTGATGATACTGGAGATGGAATCCGTCTTAGCGTCGCCAAAGGAAGCAAGTTGACCTATAACCGCAAGATACTTGGCGGCAACATCTTGTTCACGGGAGGAGTCCAGCTTGCCAAAGGCACCAGTAAAGTCACATTCACAAACATGTCTTTCGATGTAAGTACTGGTCTGATAACAGCGACAGTGGGAGGTGTAGCCCGTGTCAAGTTCGCTACATTAGACGTGTCGGAAGTCGAGATTACAAAACCCGAAGGAACAACGGTAATCAGTATCAGTACCAATAAAGGACTTAGGATGTTGGCTTCGGTGCCAGCAAATATCAATGCGCAGCTAGGGTCGAACATCGAAGTGGTTGACACCGAATTGGACGACTCGATATCATTTGATGTCGACCTTGCTGTAGGACTGAAGATCAACGCTGGCTTGATAGTGGCGTTGGGATTAGATGCTGATATCGATGTGAACCTTGGTGTACCGGGTCTTATCGATAGTTCTATTGATGTGACCGTTTCTTGGATGTAGAAATGTATTACACGCCATGTGATGGAGAATATATTTATTAGTATCGCCAATGTAATTTTGCCTCTACATCGTCAAATGCAGCTAGTAGAAAAAAGCTGACAAAAGTGCTGGGATACCCGAAAGATTTTTGCGAGGAAATCCAAGTCTCGCTGCGAGCAGCCCTAGTAAGCTAAGTGGCTATCCTTGTCGTGACAAGTGCGTGGGCTAGGCGGTAATTATCCATAGCTATTGCTTAGTTGAGACAGCCATCGAGTTGATGTTGTCTCCATCCGCGTCCTAAAGAAATTATTACTTAGACAATTAGACTCCATCTTAGCTTCATTATTTGGCGTCATGAATTGTGAATTAACTAAGTGTTGTCTCCTTTATAATCGTAGGAGATATTTCAAACAAATCAATATATACATCCGTTTCTTAGAATGCCGAATCGAAACCGGGCCAAGAAAACCAACCCTTGACAAAGAGGCTCCTGTTCAGTGGTTCAAAGCAGGTATAAGGTCAAGAATGCACCTAGAGAAATCACCATGCATTGTGTGAGCTCTGATCACCTTTTAACGGAGGAATCAGCTATGATTCCTCTTTCATTTCATTATTGCCTTTACATTGTGAGACTGGAGTAATAGTAGCAAAGACGAGAAAATGGATATGGTAAATGAGTGTGAATAACAGAGGGAGACAACGGAAAAGTACATGAATGCTGCAACAGACAGAAACTGAGAAAGAAGCAGGCGGCTGCGAATATGTCAAATGGGCATGATAGATATCCGGGTCTTCGTCTTTCTTTTTCTTTTTTTTTTCTACTCAACCGCGTGCTCTTCGACCAAATAATGGATTAGACTGACAATGGTAAAAAGTTTCGTTTCAGGCAGAATTTCGCCAAAGACATCTGAGCTTTCCATACAATACATTCGAGGACTCGTCCTTCTCATCTGAGCTACACATGGAAAAACCGCTTGTTTTCTTTGTCGTTCTCTTCGTGGGTCATTTTTTTTTTGAACTGCAATGTGACTTTGATGAGGCTACTCTTTCGGTCATGTGTGGTCGCGCCACTGGAGAGCCTCTGCTAGTTTCTTTTTCTCATATATAGTATGTGCGCAAGTTGGGACTGGAGGAAACAGAACCATCCGTTGAACAAAGGTCTGAACATAGATAGGCTTAACGATTTAATGAACGCTAGGGACCGCCCATCGGAAATATAAGATATAAAAATAAAAAAAAAATACTGTACTAGAAAAGTAGTCTAAGCACCCCTAGCAAATCGTGCGAGTCCTGCACTATCACCATTAAACCTGTCTTGATCGCCTGGGTTGCGACCAGAATCTGCGTACTGCCAGAAGGTGGTGAAACGATAACCGGCGGGAAGCTGGCCAATTGTAGGACCCCAGCGTGCAATCCACAGTGCATTATTGTTTTCAAAGCCGGAAGCGTTGTCGGTGCAGGTTTTCCACCAGTCGGTTGTGGTGTAGATAACAGGATACCGACTTGTTTTGGTGTGATAAGTATCAGAGAAGTCGCGAATCCACGCAGTCATGGCATTTGCGCTTAAGCCGTAGCAACGTGGTCCTGCTTTGTTAGGATTGTACTCGATATCAAGAGCGCCCGGAAGGGTCCTGCCATCGGATGACCATCCGCCTCCGTTAGCCAAAAAAAAGTTTGCTTGCTCAGCACCGCTTGACTTGTCAGGATGTGCGAAATGGTAGGCGCCCCGTATTAGGCCAGCGTTAGTGGCTCCAGTATATTGGGCGTTGAATGTGGGGTTCTTGATCATCTTGCCCTCCGTCGCTTTGATATAGGCGAACTCAACCCCGTTCGCTTTAACGGCATTCCAATTTATATTTGGTTGGTGCCCGGAGACATCAATACCCTCTGGCTGTGCGCAGTATGTGACCGAAGCAAATAAAGTAAGGGCGATGATGTTCTTCAGCATTACGTCGGAGAAAAAGATGGCTAATGGAATAGGGTGGATATGGCAAACGTTAGTCGAGGTAACAGAAAAGGTCAATTGGAGTGATGTGAGCGCTGCAAGAATTATATATTCACTTGAGGAGCTTTGAGAAGAGTTTTTTTAGGCGTTAATGTAAGATCACATTATTTATCGTGAGACAAGAAGGGCTTTTAAGTTTTGTACTGTGCAGTGCTCAAAGGAGGAACTGTTGGATTAGTGATACTGGGAGTTTCCAAACGCGTGTTCTTTTTATGCAATTGTTTTTCTTAATACGTGGATGGTATCATGTGGTGGGGAAGCAGAGGGAGCTTTATCCTTAGGGTATAATGACACGACGAAGAGATTTGCAGATGCAATTGAGCCTAGGTGCAAGTAGGCTCATACTCTGCTCAACGTATCAAATGCGAAGAAAAGCAAGGGGGAAAAGGTAACAAACAAATAGTCAAAGGAGAAAATACAGTGCACAAAGCAGCATGGGGGCCGAAGGAGGTTCCTCGGCAGAGCATTGTTGCTGTACTCAATTGTTATTTGACGAAAATTGAAGAATATATAAGGGGGAATAGCTAAGCTTACACCCCCGAGTTGCACAACAGCTTCCGTGATGCATGAGAGTAGGCATTTGACTAATAACGGCCACTTTCAAAAGCAGTATTTATCTTCAGCTACAGCGTAGCATTCACAACAACATACTAGCTGACTTGGGCCATCAAAATCAGGAACAATGTTTAGAAGAAGGAAGTTCTTCATTCTCTGAATCCAAATGAGCAAAAAGGCGCCTGTGATCGGAGCTTGTTCTTTTATAGCTTTTCCACACCACATACCAAGAATTTGATCCGAACTTTTTTCTGTGTCCCCTTGATACGGTATTTCTATCCCTCCTTTCTCCCCTTGCCATTGATCATTTCGGTGATACCCCCTTTCTCCGTATATCCAAAGCGCCTTTTATATTCTGGGTCCATTTCTATTGCAGAAGAAAGGTGCCCGCCTGACTTATTTTTTCTCTGCATGCCCAAGCAACAAATAACTGGGACTTGATTTCTTTATTCTATAACCTTCCGTACGTATATAAAAAGTCATGTCTACCCAGATGCCCAGCACCAGCATACATCTGATCCCAACGAAACTGACAAACCTCAGTGAAAGTCATTGCAAGAGCTGCCTTAAGTAACGTTTCAAAGACCATCGTAAGTACAGTTGCAAAAGCTGCCGCTCAAAGAATTCCCTCATAGAACCCTCGCAAGCTTATTACAGATCCCTTATTACTAACGCTCACAGGCACGTTTACTAGAAGACCTGCACAACCACCGCACACCCTTGCATATCCGTGATTAGAGACTCATTTATCATCAACATGAAGTTCCATCTCGCTCTTATCGTTCTTGCTTCCTCAGTTACCTCTACTCAGGCCGATGCTATCTTGCCCGGTTTGAACGCTGTCCAATCTAGAAATGCCCGCCTCATTGCCAACGCGGCACATGAGGTTGCAGTCGGCAGTCGGGGTTGTGCTGTTGCCCTTACCGCCGGTTTGGTAGATTCCTCTCTTAGAGTCTTGGCCAACAAAAATGTTCCTGCATCCCTCAAATATCCTTTTGATGTCCTCGAATCGGACCGTGATAGTATTGGTATCTTTCAGTAGAGAGCTTCGATTTACAAGAATGTCGCAGCTTGTATGGACCCCCGTCGGTCTGCATTAATGTTTTATCAAGATTTGAAGCGCATTCAAGGCTGGCAAAGCTTACCCGTAGCAGTTGCCGCCCAGAAAGTCCAGCGTTCGGCATACTCTGTGGCCTATGCAAAATATGAGGCCACGGCCGTCACAGTTTGCAAAGCGGCTTACCAAAACTGATTTTTGATTATATCACTAAAATAAGTATCCACTATGGAACGATCCATAAAAAAGGGGGGTCGTTCCCGATCATCCCACAGAGATATTCTCGTTCATTCTCTGCGCCCTATCAACGGACTCATATGATATGAAATATCTTTTTTACTATATGCTCTTTACTTTCTGGAATTATGCATACAGCGACCATGCATGCAATGTATGACATAAGTTTGTATCCTTATTCATGCTGCAGATAATATGGCACTGGCTTAAATCGTCGGTAATGGAAACAACTGAAAGTTTCATGCTAGAAAGACAAACACTGCGGTCCTGTGTCGCCTTGCTCTTGACAATGTAACAGATCAAGCTTTTAACTTACACAATGATCTACCCGCTGTCCGCGTCACACGCTCAGTTACAGTGACCTCCAGATCGTTAATAATCCAAATTGCTATAAAAGAAATATCCGATAGCTTCCGAAACTGAGCATATACTGTACTAGGGTATCGCGGAACTAGCGATTTTAAGGCGGTAAGAACAAAAACAATTCTATCCATAGGGAAGAAAAACAAGTGCACAAGTAGAAACGAGCAGAAAAGGGAGATAGAAGACCAGAGAACTTTACTATAATTTCACCTTTACGCCTCAATGACACCTGCGAAAGCCCCTTAAGGACATCGTTCGAAGTGATGATAACAAAAAAACAAAAACAAAAAAAAAAACAAAAAATGTTTATACAACATATATCTCGTCGTCTGGTACATATAAGACTAATGGCATGATTACAGTGGCTTGTTGTATTACAGTCCACAGTAAGAAATTTATCTCTTCTGGTATTTGAAATTATCATGTACAGAACACAGGTGGCGTTTCCGTCAGCCATGCAATCCTTACTAGTATGGTTCAGGACTCGGACGTTTATTTTTTACTCGACTAATTATTAAAAAGGCGATAATTGTCGCGTTTTAGCACGGGATTCTGACTTGGAGGCTTTCAACCATAATTCAAGGTATAAATAGATTAGGGCTATTACCTGTTCAGCTGGGCCCAAATACCAAATACCCGAATGACCAGTTCCTCTCGTACTAAGACCAGTTACTCTTGCAACTATACTCCATCAGTAGGGTAAAACTAACCTATCTCACGACGGTCTAAACCCAACTCACGTTCCCTATAACTGAGCGAACAATCCAATGCTTATCGAATTCTGCTTTGGTATGATAGGGAAGAGCTAACATCGAAGAATAAAAAAAAATCAAAGTCGCTATAAACGCTTGGCTGTAATAAGCCATTATGGGACTTAGCAAAATCTATCTGTCCACTTTTCGACCGAAACAGTACCCTGCGATGCGAGAGATGCACCTCTAAGAGAGGGGACTTTTTTTAGCGTACATGGTCCTATATATAAAAGAAGCATGACAGCTTTATTAATCCGAGGTTGTCAATGCTGGAAAGGCTGCCATAAGCAACCTGAGCCACAGATTTTATCACAAAACCTCCATGCTCAAAAATGTGCTGCGTCTTTAAAAGCAGCAACAACAAAAAAGTTTCTTTGTATCGTGTTATTAACCAAAGACTTCTTCAAATGACGCATGATTCGTGACATTTGCTATGCCAACCACGTTCGTTAGTTCTTGTCCATTAAACGTGAAGCCAATGTCGTTAGAGGTCAGGTCAGCTAGCCTGAACGAGAACCAAGGTCGGTGCACAGTGCCGGTCACCATCTTGCTCTTGTCCTGGGTGGTGTCGCCCACAGGCACGATAGCAAACTCGGCGTTGAAGAGATACTCAATGGTGTATCCGGGGTTAACCGTCATTGTGAGGTAAGATTTGCCCGTAGAATCGCCCAAACCGACATCGAAAGTCTTGGCCGTTACATTGTTGAAGATGGATGCTGCAGTTTGTGGGTTTTTTCCCATACCCTGGAGGTCGTACATTTCGTCCACTTCAAGGACCTGGAAAACATTTGTGTCATTTGTGACGGGTCTGTCGACTGCTGCATTCACAATATTCTCCTCTGTGATCTGTTGGAGGATAGCAGTGAGGTTGCTGTCGTAGTTAACGTTGATAGGGTTCGAGCCAACTGGAAAGTCCAGAACGTGCCAAACGACAGGAAAATAGTCCTTGTAGATGACACCCTGACTTGCCATGAGTTTTGGGTTCAGAGCAATCATCAAGCGCTCAGGATTTGGTGAAGTGCTGGTGACACTGAGGTCGAAAAAGGTGAAACTCATGTTGTCAGGATGATCACTGAGAGACTATAAGAAAACTTGCTCAGCAGGATATTGAATGGATTGTGTTTGAGTGCTTTTTTTGGTGAGCTAAAGCCCCTATTTATATTGGAAGGTGAACTTATGGGCAAGATGGAAGGTCAGGGTACTGTATGTGACTGAATGCTTAGCCAAGACAAGCAGGCAATGCATGTGGATTGACAGTGTCCAGTGTATACAGTCCGAAGACTTAACTCAGTGATCCACATTCATTCGCTGCCTATTCTCCGTAGCATACTTGTCAATAAGATGGCGATGACTGCGGTTTTGACATATCGACTTGACATTCCTGAAAGACAGCATAAGGAATTTCCCATTTGCCTGCATGATGGGAAGAGTGTCTTATGATTGGTTGTAGACACTTTACGAAGCAAAGCTGCACCTGCAATCTGAGAATCCGCCAACCTTTGGTCTACCTGGATTGCAAACAGTTCAAAATAAATTTATTAAGCATCTCAAATGGACAGAACGAAGATATCGCATATTTGTCCGAGATTGATCAATTATGGGGAGATGAAAAGAGCTGATGAGGCAGCAGGGAAAAAAGGCAGAGGCAAAATGAAGTAGTAACTATTCTAAAATGGGAATGCGTAAGTAAGGTCAGAAAAGAGGTTAATTGGCAGTATTAAGCCATGGGAGGAAGTCTTGGGAGTCAGTGTGGTGCAGATGGACAGGGATTGCGTATCAGAATGGCAAGACCCGATCAAGTTAAAAAAAAATAAGAAAAAAAGGTTTGTTTTAGCACTGGCCAGTAACGTCGCCAGTACGTTGGGCGTGAGGGATGGCGCGGCGGTTTCCCTAGGCAGACTGTTCAAAACGTGGGAAACCGGGATCTTCAATGTTATTCGAAATGTGCAGGCGAGTGTAAATGGGGAAACAACGTAAAACGTAACGTCGTGTGGCCACTCGATACCACATTTAGGACAAGGTCGTGGCTTGCCTTCCGGAGTTCAACCGACACGGCAGCGCGCGCATCTGCTTCAGTCCATTCTTGTCATTGGAAATCGCGAAAATTGCACAAGCTAGTCTCCCATAACTTTCACCACTCCATTCCTGACGAAAAATTTTAAAGTTGTGAGGGTTGAAGTTACCTAACTATTGATTATGGTCTAACCTTCAATTACTGAGTGTTAAATATAGCTTCTCCTTCTTGTTACGAGGCATACTAGCTATACATTGATGATGATTCACACAAGTGCAATCTTAGCAAACTGTAGTAAGGAACGTACAGTTATTTCCTAATAAAACCAACATATAATTACAAAGGAACTTTCAGTAAATGCTTGTTATATTGCCTACAATGACCCGAAAGGATGTGTCTATGTCAAACAAGCAACGTGACTGTGTCTATCTGGAAAGAAAACGAGAAGCCTAAAATGACTCTTACAAAGCTTGCAACATAGACCAAGGATGAATTTAAGCTTGGAAAACAGACTGAAAACACCATTATCTTGAATTTTGAAGCGAAAATCGGCGAGTTCGACTGAGCCAACGAGGAAAAGGCATAGAAGAATAAGCGGTTGCGCAAATCTAGTCATAAACGTTAGATCAGGATAAGCAATAGTTAGCTAATTTGCATTGGTAGTAGAAAATTGAAGAAGCACTTGTCCTCTGGGACCAAACAGCAGAGAGAAACTGTATTCCGATAAACTGTACATGACCAAACTTACAGACAAGAGGATTTGCAAGCACCTTAATATTCCTGAAGAACAGCATCTCAAATTCTTGGACAGCCAGCAATACCATCTCCAGAGATGATATGGCACCTGTATGCACAATATTCGTGCAGAAGAAGTGTATGCAGACACAGAAGCAATTGCTGAACCCCTTTATGCTATTCAGGCAGAGGCTATACAATATACACCTTGCTATGTATATAATATGGACGGGATGATACTATTCTACCGAAATGCACCACAGATAACCATCTCTAGACACTGTATTGACGGTTTTCGGCAGGATAAAAGGAGATTGATAGTTGCACTTACAGTCAACGCCGACGGCAGCCATCTCCATTAATCTATGGCTATATGGAAAGCAGAAATTCCAAGTTGCTTAGAAATAAGCCAGGTAATATCAGATTTGTCCGGTAGATGAAAAATAAGTTAATTTAACACTGTTCTGGCATTTGGGCACGGATACAACATAATTAATATTTAGACTGCTTGGGTGGCAAGGTAAATATTCAAGGAGTACTTGTAAGGTTTTTCATTCCTCAATGAGATCTAAGGGACACAACGTTCTGCTTCTTCTGGACAACTCTCCTAGGCATATAGTCAATCACTAGCCTACAAATGTAGAGCTATTTATCTACTGGCCAATATCACTCCAAAGCTTTAAACATTGGATCAAATCATTGCTAGAACCTTCATGGCTTATTGGAGGTATATACTGGTAAGCTCATTATGTATTTGTAAATCTTGTATATCATAGAAACTGTCAATATGAGTTGGCCTATTGAGAGATCACGCTGTAAAAACAGAGAGAAAAAGGTACTGGCGAACATTTTATGAAGTTGACCAACTACAGGGCACCAGATGGATACGGCTGTTCTCTAGGAAATTGAAGGCTAAGATCATACAGAATTGCGGGGTTAAAACTAAAATTCTGGACATTGTCTTTTCTAATGAAGAATATAGCTCGGAGTGTGAGGACATCTTGAAAAACATCAACGAGCACCTGGTCGAGATAAATAGAGTAGCGATGACAGTTTGTGAATTTGAACAGGAGTGCAACGAGGAGAACAAGGCTGTTCCCCCATGCAATGAAGAAAATGTATGTGCAGTTTTGCAAGGGAAGGAGGAAAAAAAAAAGACAAACAAAAGGATAGTGCCGGTAAGCAAAAAGAGCCACTCGAAGTATTCCCACCTATTATTGAGGAATGAGGCTCCGTATCTCAATAAAGTCTTTGACTCCCTGTATGAAGAGAAGTACGGACATATCATGGATGGTTAACGCCAAATACGCAGTGAACTTCGGAGGCAGCATAGAATGAAGCAGTCAGAAATCACATCATACATTACAATATGGTCAGATATATAGCATGCTAACCACATAAAACTCTTGCCTAATATATAATCCAACCCTCATTAGAGCCTTGGAGTCGATGTTTGCGAAGACTTTAAAATCTATACTATGTCTTCTGTCCGTTCTTTCCAATTTAGTTGAAAATGTGGGGTTGAAATTGGAGAGAGACCCTGCTTTGATTAAGCGCAGCACTCAGCGTCATCCAAATAAAATAATTTTTCACTTGTATAGCTTGATAATTAGCACAAGACTAGCGCTTGCGCATGATTTACGGTGCGCATTTGTTCCTTCCACCGCTGTAATTCTTCATCTTTCCATGACTGATTGCACACGCTAAATTCTTTCTTTGCTCAGATACTCTACCGGACGACGCGTCGCCAACGTTGTTGCCCCCTAAACTCATTGAATCCTCTACCTGCTAGTGGGGAGAACTCACCGTTTCTTATTTCTAGGCTTCGTTGCCAGAAGCCAAAGGCGACTCAGCTCCTCCCAGCTCCGCGCTGCCTTCCGCTCGTATCGCACTGTCGCCGTTGCAATCTCTCGCAGCACTGGTACACTATTACACAACTGCCGGTTCATCTTGGGTATCGATTTTCGTTATGCGAATCCCAATGGCAAGGCCTGAACGCAGCGATGTACTCGTTGTCGCCTTGCGCTGGATCGCTGGTGGAAAACCACTCGCTTGCCCGGCTGTCTTGTGGAGTTGACTATAAGACGTGTGTTGCGCTGTCGCCTGCCGAAACTTTTGGATACGCATAGGCCAGTGTCACTACAGATCCTGTTCGAACTTGACAAGGTGTGCCATCTTCACCTCCAATCCACAAGCCCCTCTCTTCTTCTACCCCCGGTCCCGGGATTTCTTAGCTTAGATCAACTCTGTCAGCTAATAGCTTATAATTATCTCCTTTAGAATAGTTGCCTTCTCACTTTGACTCTGTCTTTTACCGCTGCTGCCCCGTCAGGTGTATTTTTTTTCGTTTTCCAACATAATTGATCTGTCTCCAGTAAAAGCGCAATATATTTCGGTTTTGCCTTTACTTGGGACGTTAAATAAATTTTATTTTTCCTCTGTAAATTTACGTCTTTACTCGCAGGGATGCTATCAATTTTATAAGGGTATGTTGAAGGGTGCAGGACATTGCGGTCGCAGTGGACGTCAACAAGTTGGAAGATAGCAGCTTTTACTTTGTAGCAGTCGGACGCGAAGGCTGGTTTTAAAATAACCCTGCCATAGAACCTGCCGATGTAGATATATTGTAGGAAGTGATAAGGGATGATAACGTTCTAGGCATGGAGCGGAGAACTAAACGTGGGCAAGTGATCCGTGCGCTTGGGTGAGAACGATTCCTAATGGGGAAACCATCCGAAGTCCGAGGACAAGGGCGTTTAAGCGGACAGTGGATTACTGCACCAGGTATAGGGAGAGACGGAACCTACCAGTTGCGACAACTACCATGTTCTCTGCTCAATGGTTCTCCGCGATATGTTACAGGGGTGGCGATTCGTTACCGTATAGATTCACGGAGTATCCTTCTTGCCGGCCAGTCAAAATGACCTGCAGTCCGTCGCATTCGGAAACAAATTTCCGTATCAGAGATTCTCCTATTAGGAAACGTAGTCGTCAACATAGTAAATGTGACCAAATATAGCCTGAAATGCCACATTTAGTCTTTATGACTTTCTGTGTGCATTGGCCTTCACGGGGATGATTGAGATAGGCGACGGTTCGTACTTAATCTATTTATACGTTTAAGTTTTCTGATATACTCAAAATGACCGCAGTTTCTAACTAACATTCCTCGCTCACACTTATTATACTTGCGCATTTGTTCTTTATAAGCAGATAGCGATGTTTGCCTTAGGCGGAGTGCTGAAGATGTCTTTGACGAGAAGATAAAGGAATTTTATAAGTAGCCTGGAATGCCAAGTATGTCAGACAAACTAGATAATTATGTTTTCAGGGAGGCTCTGTGCTCCCAGTATAAGTCTTGGAGTTTGTGTACTGGGAGATGCAGTGACATTGATAGCCTAAACTTTGCCAAGATGACGCCATTATGTTTAGCTGTTCCAGCAACATCAACACCATCTGAACGCTTACCTCTTAATATTGCAGTTTTTACTTCCACATACACGTAATCAACTAGAACCAAACCCTCTAAAACACCTAATACTTTTGGGATCTTAGGTTATCCATTCCTCTTATATATAAGTTAATCTGTTTCCGAACTGAACTGATTCGTCCAAGTGAATAAGTAGCTTCGGTTCGGTTCCGGTTGCGGTTCTTCTATTGTTTTGCGGAACGTTAGGAATCTTACTTGAAAAATCGGACGACAAGGAAAACTCCTTAAGACTCGATAGCAGATCTTTTTATTAAAACCAGATCCTAAGAACTTATACTGTGAGCCGTGATAAGATCATAGTTTCTCTGATAGAGGTAACGAGTCATCAATAGTTACAGTCATGACGAAGAAAAAAAACTTCATAAGGATAACCAATGGTATATTTCCCTTTAGCTATAAAAAGAAGTTGTCCTTTGAGTTCCTGTGTCTGGACTGTGTCTATCGAACAGATTTCAGGGTATAGTTGCGTCAGATCGATTTCAGATCCAAAAGAAGGTTATTCTCTTATCTCCACTTTCTCCTTTAAATTACTGTGAAGACGTTGATTGGTCTGTCTGTATGTCAAAATAGGGCAAAGAGCTGACATCGAACATCAAAAAAGATGTCGGTATGAACGCTTGGCTGCGGCAAGCCAATTATGGAACCTTAAGTAAACCTATCTGTTAGCTTTTCAATCGAAAACAGTGCCCAGAGATGCGACGGATGCAACTCCAAGGGAGGGAACTCGTTGTAACGTACATGCTGCTATCAGAAGAAGCATGGCAAGTTTATTAATCCGAGATTGTCAACGCTGAAAAGGCTGTCATAAGCAACATGAGCCATTGTAATGCTTTGAGTGGCTTATCGGGATGTCTAGAAATATCCAATGTATCATGATTCTTTTATTTCCTATCGTTTCTACGGATATTTATATCTTTTACAATCCATTGCTACTGCTTATTGTATATTTTAGCCATTATAACTGCCCACCTCCCGGCCCCGACAGTCGCGTACCATCGCCTGCTGGCAGACCATTTGGCCTACCCTTTCCACCATTCTTCTCCACCTTGATCAACTCTGCCATGCACCAGGCACATTGCTATCTAATTATCTTGCGAAGCTGACTCCTGCCAACGACTTCCTCCTTTGGATATTGTCCCCCATCCACCTTCCCATAGACGTGTTCTCTTTTTCTCCCCTCTCTTGTCCTTGATTCCTGACTTCTTCTTCTCCAGTCTTCTTTTTCTTTCTGTTTAACTATTCTCCTTTATTTCCCTTCCCCCCTTAGCCTGACCTTTTTGCCTTTTTTTTTTCCTTGGCCCGCAAGGGGTTTTTTTTTTTACCTCTTTTTCTCCGAGACCGAACCAGAATGGACACGTTAAGAACGCAACACCCACGGTTATGTATTTAAACAATAAAGCGTTAATATTTTAGCTATAATAAACCTGCTGAGGGCCATCTGTTAATGATATGGATTGTGTTCATCCAGGACGTTTCAAGTGAGGATCATTTTTCGGCGTCTCAATATTTCATTACAGCCACTGACTTTATCACAAAACCTCGATGTTCAGAAATGTGCTGCGTCTTTTAAAGCAGCAACAACAACAAGGAAGTTTCTCTGTATCGTGTTATTGACCCCAGACTTCTTCAAAGGACGCATGATTCGTGACATTTGCTATGCCGACCACGTCCGTTAGATTTTCTCCATTAAACTTGAAGCCAATATCGT